>JAXQQM020060294.1:0-44005 GCA_034641835.2 Pinus albicaulis | reverse complement strand
CCTTCCCTTCTTGCGCGCTCACCCGCCCCCTCTTATTCGATCTTGTTCATGTAATTGGTGGAAGAAATCATTAAAAACAAACAAGTTATCATGACATAGAATAATAGAGAAGGACTGATATTTTCCTCCTTGGGACGAGAATGTGGGTTCAAAAAATAGTATCAGAAATAAACTTTAAAAAAAAATCAGTAAGTTCAAGACCTAAATTAGGTGATCGTATCATTCGGATGAGAAATTGGCCCCTAGGAAAAATAATAAAAAATCAGAAAAGCAGAACACTACGCTTAGGACTTAGAGTAAGGTAACAAATTACCTCCCCAAGGCAAGAGATTGGTTCTAAAAGAAACAATGAGAAAGCAAAAAAATAGAACACTACACTCAGGACTTAGATTAGGGTAATGAATTCCCTCCGTAAGATGAGATTGATCCCTAGATCAATTGCAGATCGTGTTCTTGCACCTTGTTAGCCTTCCCCGACAATGATGCCAAAATGTTGGTGTCCAAGTGTGAATGAATATTCAAACCCTTTACAACATTAATTATCAATTTGGGTGTGTTGGTTATTGCAAGACTAACGCACATAGTATATGCAAGAGCAATAACATAATCTGCTATTGAATACAGATTTAATAATTAAAACAAGAAAAACTATTGTAACAACAATTAGAGATAAATCACGGAATTATAAAAGCATTCACATCAATTACAAAATCATAGCAGAACAATAGTTAAAATAACCAACAGAATTGCGAAATCAACAAAGGGAAATAACACAACACCTGATCAGAGGAGTGGGCCCAACTCTCTAATTGGTGCTGCGGTAAACTCACATCTCACAGATCAAACATAAAAACGATGTGCATTCAATTAATTAAAATACTTCTATTACAAAATCGGTCTCTTTTTGCTTAACCCCAATTCACAGCCCTGAGACCCTTCTTATACAAATGTTCAGGAAAACTTTCCTTTCAATCTAACAACTAAATATATAAAAATATACAATTGTTACAAAATCCAACTAGTTGCCGAGAGAAAACCATGAAAGGCCTGGAATAGATCTGGGGTAAGTTGGAATTTGTTGTGCTGTTACAACATATCAAGATAATGCTGAGAATTCGGAGTTGCTTCGTAGCTTGTAGATGTGACCCCTTTAATTTCCAAATCTATTGAAATAATGGAATTAATACTTATGTAGGTAAAATCTCCATGAATATTATTTCATTAATCAAACATTCCATATAAGACAATGGAAAGGGATTTACCTCGTGTTTTTAGAACAATTAATGATACAAAGAGGTAGAAAGGTGTGTGAAAATAGAAGAGAAAAGTATATGGATTTGATACTCCATCGCTGGCATTTCCAATCGAGGAGTCGAGAGAAATTTGTTTCTTAAACCACTGATCAGGAAGGCTTTTGAAAAAAATGAAAGCCTAGACCTGAAAAAGGAGAAAGAGACCTTCACTGAAGCTAGGAAATATTTTTCTAAGGAGGAACCATCCACCTCAAGGACTTCGGTGGATCCGAAATCAGATGAAGCAGCTAAGTCGTTCCGTCAAGCCTATATGAAGCTACTGCACAATCAAAAGGTGGTGGAGAATCTCCAAGAATTAATAGACAGCTGCGGAGAAAATATTGCCCCACAAACGGAGGTTAAAACCATGAACAAGATTTATAAGAACAAGAAAAGGGGCCGTATATGCATATGTTAAACCAGCATAAAAATAGAAGAAAAGAGATATCAACGCTTTAGAAATAAGCCACTTCGAGGGGGCAACCTCCAATACATTACATAAATGAACAATTCTTGGATGATACAATTTACAAAACCTCCTTTCTATATATAGGAGTCCATGGGGCCATAATGTAATCCTAGTGGGCCAAAATGTAATCCTAGCCGACCTAACAATAATAATTTAAGGGCACAATAATAACAAAATGGGGGTTACAAGGGTATAATAATAACAATAAGGGGGGGCTACACTAACATAATAAGGGACTACACTATTAATATAGGGACTTAACATGCCCCTCTCCTTCAAACAAGTGTTGTCCTCAACGCTTGATTATTTCTTGATGCTTCTGTATAAAATTCTCATCCCCCCATGTGGAATCTTCTACAGGAAAGTTCTTCCACTTGCTAAGATAATTTGAAATTGATTGTCCTTGTCGATTTCTTGTTTCTGTGACTGCTTTAGAACTTCTTTCGATGTGATGTTGATCTTCCGGTTGTTTCATTTGATTTTGCACCAAATTTAGGTTATCCTTTGAGAGTTGGAGAACTTGTTGTTGATGCTCATTGTGATATTCCACTACTTTATCATCCATAATAGATTTTATTTGATCCTTCAAACCATCCAAATTAGCCTCCATTTTTTATTTTAAACCATCTATGTCATCTTCGGTTGCTTTTCGTAAGATCGAAATTTGTTGCACTTGGTACCGTAATTTTGATATCTCATATTGCAATTCTTCCTCCTCATGCATCATAGTATAGCTTTCTGAGGGCTTAATGGGTATGGAATTATTTTTTGGAGGCATAATAGAACCCATTACTGACAAAAATTTTCAATATTCCCTTGGAATCAATTCAACTTGATTCTTCAAACAAGACTTATGCAATTCGGAAAAAAACAATACACACCTTTTTCTCGCTTTTGAGGAGCTTGATATTTAAATTGGATTATATCTGTGATTGCAGCCCTTAAATATTTGAAATTAAGCATTGAAGTAGCCCTATTAATTCTCTTTTAAATTCCATAGGTCTGACCTGATTTGGATTCTCCAAGACAAAGTTGTGTCCAATCTCCCACAATGACCTAATTCTATACTGGTTCAGTAGAGTGAACTTGTAGGACTTTCCACGTGTCACTGTTTTGTCTTTTGTCTCTGGAATTTATAGCCAAGAAACTAAAGTCTGTGTACTTGTGACCACTTTTTATGGCACTCAAATACAATGCCCAGAGAGAGAGTTATTGAACTTTTCCCACGATCACCTCTTTGAGATGCAATTCAGGAGCCTGAAAAAGCACTACCTTCCACAGATCATATCTCCAACAATATTGTGAACCAAGCTCTGAAATTTAGAAAATCTTCTCAGATCCTACTTTCAGACCTGCAAAATTTCCTCAACTTCAAAACTGTAGAAAAATTTATAGTGAAAATACCACGATGACCTATTTGGAGCAGCAAAACCCTAATCCAAAGCTCTGATACCAAATGTTGTGTAACCAGCTCCAAAAATAGAAGAAAAGAGATATCAACGCCTTAGAAATAAGCCACTTCGAGGGGGCAACCTCCAATACATTACATAAATGAACAATTCTTGGATGATAAAAATGGAAAAACCTCCTTTCTATATATAGGAGTCCATGGGGCCACAAAGTAATCCTAGTGGGGCCACAATGTAATCCTAGCTGACCTAACAATAATAATGTAAGGGAAAAATAATAACAATATGGGGGTTAGTAATATAATAAGGACTACACTATTAATATAGGGGCTTAACAACATTATGACTACACAAAGTATTGAGATTATGAAATGGATCAAGTCATCCTTGATTTAGGATCTGATGCCAATGTGACGCCCAAACAAACCCGGTAGAGGATGGGAGAATGCAAGCTAGAATGGTCCACTATTTAGTTTCAAATGGCTAACAACAGAAGATCATCCCACTAGGCAAAGCTGCCAAAGGTCGTGGTCGACGTTTGTGGGAGTTAAAGTTTATACAGATTTTGAGGTAATAGGAATTATGAATGATGCAGACCCTTATCCTATGCTCTTAGGTCTGGACTGGGCTATTGACATGGGAGGTATCATAAATTTGAAAATGAGAAGCATGTTATTTGAGAATGATGGTACACAGGTAATAGTCACCCTGGATCCAGCAGAAGGTGAAAATATAAAGAACTAGCACACGAGGAGGAGGATGTTGATCACATTTACAAAATGATAGCCTGGGATGATGATTGGATCAACCCCACAGTTGATGGAATGTTGTGTTGGGAGAAATATAGTGCATGTCTCTAAGGCTCATATGGTGAGATAGAAAATTGGCAGAACCGGTTTCATAATGTATCTGCACTATGGTGCCTTAATATCACAAAGAGCTTCCGATGCATCTCCTCAAAGGTAAGAGAACTGCCCTACTTTGATGATTCTGGTAGTGTTAATGAATTTCTTAAAGCATTCGAAGCATATGCCTATGAAGAACATAGATTTGGGGGACTTGACTTGGCTATGCGCGTGACCCCTACGCGATGGTGGGAAACCCAAAGGGGGCTTTCCAGGACTGGGTGGAATGCCGAAAAATGATGATCCTACGATTTGAACCTCCACTAAACGCACCCATAGAGATCTTCCCTGGTCATGGGGGCCCGCACAAACACTTGGCCATGTGGATGGAAGTAGGGGATGAAAGGATCTGGAATCAATGGCTCCATATGTTTATTCGCGCCTTAAGACCAATCCCCACCACCTAGTATTTAAATGCATAGCTACACTAGCACACTCACCATTGGGGTACAATGACAAAGGATTTCATGGTAACATTTGGGTTATTAGGAGGGACGGAGAAGTTTGATGAAGCCCTGCAAGATATAGATGCTCTTGTCTTTGATGATTCCTTATGTGGGAAGGGATGTGCTGCACCATCATTGGATGCACAGATGCAGGATATTGTCAACTGCTGAAATTTTTCAGTAGAAGACTGCGACGAGGATTCCAGAAATATCACTATCCCAGAGTCAGAAGGAGAATGCACAATTGTAGGACCCCTTTTGCAGATAGTATATGTGACCAAACCATTAAAATTGAAGGAAGAAAACATTAGAACGAGAGAGAAGCCCAAGATGGCCAAAATTTGGGATTACTGGGATGATGATACAGTTCGAAAGATCGTAGAGTTGCTGACTAAATATTAGGACATGTTCCCTACAAAGTTCTCTAAGCTAAAAGGGATCGTGGGGTATATGGGTGTTATGAGGATCACCTTGAAGCCAGATGCATGCTCTATCAAATAGCAACCCTATCGGCTAAACACTAAATATAAACAAAAATTCAAGGAGGAAATAGATATTATGGTGGCCACAAGTATCATTGAACTGGTAGAATAGTCAGATTGGGTAAGCCCTATGGTGGTCCTGGAAAATAAGACCGAAGGACATATAAGGATCTTCCTACACCTGTGAAAGTTGAATGATGCCTACGTTGTTCTCTGATGCGATTTTGGATAATGTGGGAGGTCATGAAGCATACTTGTTCATTGATGGGTTCTTGCGGTATGATCAGATCCAAATCGTACCTGAATATCATACCAAGAAAACCTTTGTGACTAAATGGGGCTCCTTTCAGTGCACTATCATGCCCTTCAGACTCAAGAATTCCCCTGCCATTTTAACGCGCGTAGTTGTAGAAATATTCAAAGAATTCATTCATAAGTTTCTAGAGGTCTATCTTGATGTTTGGACAATTTTTGGATTAGTAAATAAGCATGTGTCAAACATGTGCATGATGTTGGATGCTTGCAGGAAACACCAGATTTCACTAAACATCAAGAAATTCATATTCTTCGTGCCATTTGGGATTTTTTTGGGGCACATTGTATGTCAGTATGGATTGATGGTTGACACAAACAAGATTACAGTTATCATCAATTTAACAATCCCCACCATTGAGAAACAGCTCCGCTCCATCCTAGGGCACACTAACTACTATAGAAAGTTTATTCAAGGGTACACCCTGATCATTGCACCGATGGAGAAGCTGCTAAAAAAGTATGTATCCTTTTTTTGGGATGAGAAGTGCCAAAATATTTTTGAGCTACTAAAGAAAATATGGTCATTGTGCCTATTCACATATTTTTAGAATGGGAAAAGGTATTTCATGTATATGTGGATGCATCAGGGATAGCCCTAGGAGATGTCTTAGCACAACCAAGAGAAGGAGACATTGATCACCTAGTCACATTTACTAGCAGGAAACTCTCTAGTGCATAGTGTAACTATTTGACTACTGAGGGAGAAGGATTCGAAATGGTGTATGCCCTGCAAAAATACTGGCACTATCTATTGGGCAGACACTTCGAGATGTTCATTGATCATTCAAATTTAAAATACCTGGTCAATAAGCCTGTGTTGGGGGAGAATATTTGCATATGGTTACTGTTATTCTAGGAGTATAATTTTGTAATCATTATGGAGCCTGAGAGGCTAAATGCCAGACCTAATCACTTTTCTCGAATTGAGAGTGTGGAAGAGCCAACTGATGTGGAGGAAGGGTTACACAATGCATATCTTTTTGCTATCAAGGTATTTGATGAGCACTTTGCAAATATTTTTAATTTGTTGACCACGAGGATGGCACCTATAGACTATTTAGTGCAACGGAAAAAGGAGTTGGTGGCCTGCACAACTGATTTCACAATAATTTTTGGCCAATTATACAAGTTGGGAGTAAATAAGGTATTTTGGAGGTATGTATTAGAACATGAGAGACAAGCTATCTTGGTTGAAGCCCATGGAGGGGTGGAAGGAGGTCACTATGCAATAAAAGAAACTATGCAGAAGGTGCTAAGGGTTGGGTTGTGGTGGCCCACATTGCATAGCGATGCCCACACATACTACCCAACCTGTGATGCATGCCAACGGAAAGAGAAACATTCACGTAGAGATGATATGCTCCTAAAACCGTAGCTGGCTTTGAAATCATTCGACAAATGGACCATAGAATTTGTAGGACCCATCAATCCCCCAAGGAAGAAGACAGGTGCATGTTACATCATTACTGCAACTGATTACGTAACTATATGGGCAGAAGGGAATGATGTGAAGGATTGTACTGCATATACCATTGCGCACTTCATATTTGAGCATATTCTGACCAGGTTTGGCTACGCAAAGATCTTAATGAGTGATATAGGTACACATTTTTTTAATGAAACTATTGAAGCATTGACTAAACAATTTTAGACCCACCATGCGAAGAGTGCCCCATATCACCCATAGGCAAATGGGGCAGTAGAGGCCTTCAATAAAATTTTGGAACATGTGCTAAATATAGTATGCAATTCCAATCAAAGTGATTGGTATGTGTGCATCCCCTCTGTGCTTTGGGCCTACAGGACCACCTGTAAGAAACTGATCGAGAAAAATCCTTTTAGGATTTTCTATGGAAAGGAGGCTATCATGCCCATGAAATATATTGTCCCCAGCTTGCGAATTTCCTCTTTTATAAAAATTCGAGAGCCTGAAATCATGGAGGAATGATTTGTGCAAATGGTTGCCTTGGAAGAGGATCGATTCATTTCTAATTTTCACCAGCAGGTTCAGAAGGATCGAGAAAAATATTGGAATGATTTCCATATTCGGAAAAAGATCTTCAATGAAGATGAACTGGTGCTACTTTATAACAGCCAGTTTGTGCGCCACCCAGAAAATTTCGTAAGAAATGGTTGGGATCATACATAGTGAAATAAATTACAGATCGTGATGCGGTTAGGTTGGCTACGATGCGTGGAGAATACCTACCTAGGTATGTTAATGGAATTCGTATCAAACCGATAGGGACAATCTGGTGCCTACCAAATGACTATATGGCCGGAGCATCTGTATCAGGATTACTCTGCACACAAGGAGGGAAAGGTGAAGGAAGGTATGACAGGTGTGTAGGGGTAGTGCACAGGTAAGGAGGCAAAAGGGTGTGATAGAGGCACAGGGGTAGTGCGCAACTGGAAAAACTAGCCGTTGGAATAGTAAAAATGGTGAAAAAGTGATTTTACCATTGAATGGAGTGGGATTTGGGAAATTAATGCAGCAATATGGAGGGAATTTTTACCATTTCTTTGATGATAAGTCACATTTAATACTAATCTGACCATTTTTACCCTCGGAGGGCTATAAAGAGAGGGGAGCAGGTCATAATCGATTCCTTTACTTTCCAAAACTCTTATGCCCCATGCTTTACTGTGCATTCTATGTGTTGTGTGACTTCGCCATATGTATGTTTGGGCGAGATACCCCCTTTGACAGTAGGAACCTAAATTTATCTTTCCAGCAAGAAAAAATGCTTCTAACCCCACCGAGTAGTCTCCTATTATGACCTCCATCGAAATTGGGTCTGAAGATGTGTTTGAGGTAACCCCCAACATTGAAGAGGTCGTGTCTACACTGGACAAGGGAAAGGGAAAGGGGAAGAAGAAGGGCAAGGAGAAAGGAAATAAAAAAGGAAAGGGGAAAGCGACGAAGTTGGCTATGGCGAAGCCGTGCACTTCCCCCCAGGATTTTCCATTCTCCTCGTCAGGTGCTTCAGGTATGCTTGCCCAATCCATCAAAGCTCCCCATGACAACCTAGGAGGAAGCTCTACTGGTGGCTCCACTCTCCTAGTTACCAACATATGTTAAACCAAGAAAACCAAAATATCTGCAAATTCCGGTGGTCCTGGAGGAGGTCCCCTTGATTGGTGACATGTTCGGGAGCCTCCCCTCCATTAAATTTCATGATCATAATTTAGAAAATGCAGATGCCTTCCCAGACCTTGCCCCAGAATTTTACCTTGAGAGGTTGTTGTATGATAACATGTAGAAGGTGGAACTGATGTCATGGGTTTGTGGGTTAAAGGCCTCAGGGATATTGAATTTGTTGCGCATCTCCCACTTTGGCTGATATTCCATCACCACCGTGGTTGTGCGCTAGCTATTGGTGCTGATCTATGATGGATGCTTGTGGATCCAAGACTGCATCCTGATCAATGTTGCATTAATTCACTGAATCACCGGCTTACCTATGTAGGGGCCCCATCCAATGAAGGGCTTCAGCAACAAATATGAATATAAGGTAGTCGACGAAGTGTGGGAGAAATATAAAGTTGATCGTGATAAGAGGGGGTTCATTGTAGAAACCATCGCTGATCTAGAAGTGCACATGGGTACTCTACCGCTCGCCCGTAAAATGATGCGCAAGTATCAAGCATCAATTGTCCCTACCTATGTGATTCAGCTAGCTAGACAATGAAGGAAAGTCGACTACTACAACTGATCACAGTACCTCTGCGAAGTATTTTTAGAGAATGTGCACAAGGCGTAGGACCAAGGAAAGGCATTTTTATATTCATGGTTGTTGATGTTGATTGACTTGATTGCGTGGGAGACACCTGATGATGGAGTGCTCCCTGAACTCGAGTTAGATATTTTTGAAGGTGCGTGGTATTCCAACCTCTAGGATTCAAAGGATTCAAAATGCACTGAGGAGAACAAGGTGTTCTGGGTATTGTTTGTTCATGCGCTGGCAACAAAAATTCATTATAAGTTTTTCTCGTCTCCCGCGGTCTATGAAAAATACAAAGGCATCACTGAACTCCACATCCCCATGCACAATTTGCAAATTAGGAACTGCAAGGATCAAGCATGGTACAACCTTCTTTACATGGCCATGTAGGTGAAGATTTATCGAATCATCGCAACTTAGCCACTGGAATAGAAGCTTGGCTTCAAATCATCTACCCTAGTCACTGCAGGCACCTCAAGGAAGGATGCAGCCCCAAAATATATTGTCCCGCCTAGTACATCAAAAGAGATCGAGGTGTGCTCCACAGAGAAAACCACAACCAAGGAAACCCCCAAGGATGCCACCAATGGGGCGGAGCAAGAATCTCAGTAGGATGTGGAGGTTGAAGGGCTTATTCGGGAGGGCACGGAGTCCCCATGCAGAACAAAGCTCATAGGCAAGCCCCCCAAAGGGCAGCAGAAGAAGCCAAGGCCTATAAAATTGGTGGGGAAGTGAAGGTCACTTTAAAAAAGGAATATTTTTGGAATATTGTGGATGCTGTAATTATTTCCTCTGAAGACCGATGGGATGCCCTCGAATATTAACAGAAGGCTACAGTGGAAGATTTGTAGTATAGGCTGTAGGTCCTTCAGTTAGAAGTCGATATGCTTTAGGCAAGCATGAACCAGGTGAGGTAGAATCAAGCAGTCCAACTAGCCACAATTACAGCCTTGGTCGCAGTGAAAGAGAGTAGGATCTACCCAAACAAGGACACGGTGCTCATTGTAGTACCTCCGATCCTGTGTGAACAACTCCGTGCATGTTTCGCGGTCGATCTTGATGTTGCAAGATCAATGAGTGAGAATATACATACTCTCGACATATTCATATCTGTTGAGCTCCAGGATAGAGAGATGTGGGTGTAACAAAAATTAAGTGAGGCCGAACAAACCATTGTGAGAAAATTTTCCCAAATGGCCCAAGCTCAGGCAGCGCACATCGTGGCAGTTGCGCAATAGGCTAAATTAGAACATCTAAAAGACCGACTATGTGAGGATATTTCGGAAGTGATTCTTACCTACTCTCCAGTGCAGGTCAAGATTGAATGTTTGGTAGCTGCATTGAAGGCATCAAGGACCGAATTATAGGATGTCAAAGTAAATCTGGAGCAACAAATTATTTCCCTACAAGCCAAACTGTAGCTTGAGACCCCTCCTGAGGTGTGCTCCCAATGAGCCGCGCTGGTCAAGGAAGCCACCAGTAGCATTACAGCTCAAATCACCAAGGGATCAAAATTTTTAGATGCCGCTATGGGTTTATGGTCCATAGTGCAGAGTTTACTCCTCTGCCAATTCAACTAGGAGCTGTGTGAGAAGGAGAAATATTTTGAACAGATGGAAACTACCATGCCCACCCTTTTTGCAGTGCAACGCCTAGCATTTCTTTAGAAAAACCATGCGCTCATAGATGAAATTGAGGAGCTCCACCACAAGAAACAGGTCCTCCGTGACCACGTGAAGCCACGGGCTAATGAAGCTCTCAAAATTTCGTAGGATTTAGATGTCGAATTCAAGAAATTGAACTGAACCCTAGAGAGCGTCATTGTAGCTACTGAAGGACCGACTTCAAAAATTTTGGTGGACATCGCGCAGAATGTAGCCACGTAGAGTGAAGGCATCCTGCCCCCTTTTGTTTCTACTTTCAAACAACTCCGAGCTAAGATGAAGACTCCACTATCGTTGTGACTCAAGATGAGTCACAAGATTGTGTTGGGGGCCTATTGGATTGGGGTCCCCTAACTGCAATTTTGGTATAGTTTTGTAATATTTTGTAACAATTAGTCTAGCGTAGGGGCTTTGGGGTGGGTCAAAGCCCCAATGAATTATAATGGGTCAAAGGGTAGAACAAGAGTCTGCAAACCATGGTTTGCGAACCATAGAGTAGCGCAGGCTAATATTATATAAATCGATGGATAAATAGAGTCTAAAGGTAGGCTAAGTTTAGTATTAAGCTTGGATATGAATCTGTGAATATATTTTGTTGATTTTCTAGGTTAGGGATCCTGCTGGCTGTGTGCGTGGGTTGGTAAATATATTCTATAAGTTGGATCTGAATATGAATGAATGAGAATATTTTTTTGGTGATATCTCAGTTTCTCTATGTTATGGTTATTGGCTGCGCTTTATATTATTTCTAATATTAGATTTTTTGGTTGAATACTACTAATTTATGAATGCGCATGTGGATGAAATACAATAAGAAGGAATGAATGCATAGATCTGGTTATGATTAGTCATCGTACTTCTATTAAATTATTATCTGATGGTTGATGTGGTTCGCTTAATTTACTCCATTGATATACTTTTAAGGGTTTTTTGTATTATGGCTTCACCAGTGCAAGCCTGTTAGAGCTTAAGGGACCCACTTTAATTAACTTTCTCTCTCAGGGTTCGGAAACCTTCTTCCAACACTCTCCCATACTACTTCGAGTGAGACCTTGATGTGTGCAAGTAAGCCATTTCTGAAATGACCATTAGTATAGGGTTTTTTTGGTAAACCTTAAAACTGAACCTCGGACGAGACCCCTCAAACCAAAAATAGGCTCCAACCTATAGGAGGCTTCTACCTCAAATTTCTACAACATGCAAGGAAGCTCCAACTCCCATATGTTTTTTGAAGGCTACAACCCACAGGAGGCTCCTACCTCAACCATCTCTAAATATAAATTTATAAAGCCACAACTTTAGAGGAGACTACAATTCCCTAATGCAGATAAAAAACAACAAGGGTTGTTTTACTTGGTTTAAAATTTTGCATCTCTCCATCTTCATTTCTGCCTCTCCTTCCCTTCAAATCTTCTTACCATCAACATCCATATGTGCCAGGTAATTAATGCATAACATCTCAATCAAAAATCTCAGATTATCCAAATCTCTAACTCGCTCATGCACTCCAAAATGACATATTTAATAGAGATATTTTGAGGGTTTTTTGTATTCCACATAGGAATATTAAGGGAATAGGCTTGACTCTTTTCCTTTGACTCATTTTTTTCCACATACTTCATATCTTGAGTATTAGTCAATAAAATACATAAATAATCCAATATTACTTTTAGCCACATGTAATTATTGAATGGATCAACTTAATTCCTGATACTAAATTAGGTAGGAACACAATAATATACAGAAATAAACATAAACATAGAGATGTTGTAATATCCCAAAATGGGATCTGCTAGCAAGGCATGACTGGAAAACGCATTTTCCAGGAATGGTTGCTACAGGATTTGAATCCAGGACCTGGATCCCTTATATCAATGTATATAACACTAAAATCCAAGATATGGCTCAAAATAAATCCCTCTAGGTGGGTTAAACATATCCCCCACACTTAGTTATCTTCAGAAAATGCCCGATGAAGGGACTGCAAACAATTCTTGAACAAGAAGTGGAATAACAACGTTATTTTACAACCATGGACTCATGAATATTTGAATAGCCAAAAAAAAAATTTATACCAGTAAAGAGAGTACAATTCCTTGAGGAAACATCCACTCAAGCAAAGCAATGCAAGCCTTAACAATACATGTACAAGGAAATGAAGATACACTGCTATATATGGAAATCCATGGCTAAGAATGCGTAGTTTATAAGAGGCACTGCTACATAAATATCATTAATAAAAATATATGAAAGTGTATGGATCAAATAAAGTGGGGAAGCAAAGATCTAACCCCTGAAAGCAATAATACAACAATCCTCTGAAGGATTGGCTGAAATATACAAAATGGAAAAAATGTCGGAGTAGCAGTGTAGCAGCTACAACTGAGAAAATGGAACTGGATGAAGATAGTTGAAGATGCTACAACTGATGTCTAAATCTCATCCAATGGATCCTTCAAGTGAAAGGCTGATCCTAACACTGAAGGTCTCACCCTCTAATCAATACTGCAAAACCCCACAACAAGTACTCTATAAAAATAACGCAGTTACTGACGCAAACTGCACTGTAGGGGAAAAGGAATGAATCAGCCCAATGCCAAGATCTACAATAAGCTCTAATGGCTTCCAAACTAATCTCCCAAAGGGAATAAAGACTTATCCTGTGAAAAACAAGTGATGGAAGAAGTGTTGTGATCCCTCACTACAACACCCTGCAACACAACATTATTTTGCTGCAGAAATAACTTCGTTCTGGAGGAGGATGCTTGGCCTCAAGCCTAGATGTGAGGAAAATATGTACAAATATTTCAAGAGGCTTCTCAAGAAAGGAGAAGGATTCCTAAACAACAAATCCTTGTGCTAAGCAGCACTGCAACTCAGTTGAACAACTGGAGAATGCAAATAGTCTAAACAAACAAGAGATCTATAATCATATGCATGTGAAATAATGGCAGCCTTGCCCTCCTTTTAAACACATGAGAGCTCCCTCTCCATGGGTCCTACTCTTTAGGGTTTCCTCCTTCAAGGAATATTCCATCCTCTTTCTCTGCGCTATCCCACAAGATGCTTTCCACCTCATGCCTGTGAGTTGTTTGACTTGGTCAAACTTGACATAGTCTCTTTGCAAATGTCTCCTTTCACACATGAGGGTGTGAAATATAGTTCCATTGCGATCCAATTTCATACCAAGAGGGATTTCATGCATTTTTTTATTATGTTTGGGCCTCCTCACCCAATTATTCAACTTATAAGTGAAATAAAAAAGATTTAATATTCCAATTTATTGAAGGAAAAATTTGGAATATTACAGTGCTCCCCTCCCAAAGGTTGCTTGTCTGAAAGTAACTAAAAGGATAGAAATGAGAAGTTTCTCCCAAGGCATGGAGACTGAAAATTGTTGGGAAAGAATCTTCCCCAAATGGATCCTCCATCCCCAAGAAATCATCCACACAAAATGAGTCACCTCCCAACATGGCAACTCCTGAAAATCTCCTTCCACCTCAAGCTCCAGAAATGAAGGTGGGATTAAAATCTGAATATGGTAAGCATCATAGCCTACCTCATGTTGTCCTTCTATCTACTCATGATGAGTGTAGAGTATGTGCTGATCCTAGGCTGCAAAAGTATTGCCCTCAAGTGGCAAAATGAAGAACAATCCTCCAAGGATTTCTCCTCTAACATGGAAGAACAGGCTAGCCCAAAATGTTTCATCCATGACAAATAGGACATGATCATCATATATCATCCTAATGAGATTTTTTTTGAAATTTTTACATGATGATACATGATACAAACAATTCCTCAAAATGAGACAGCACGGTCTCATCCACTGCAACATCAAAAAATAGTATGGCAAGTAACATACAAGAATCGTCACATCTACTAATGAATAGTAAATGGCTGAATATGTTAATAATAAATGATCAAATACTTGCCCATGGTTATAAAATGGATGTTTAACAAAATCATGGCCCACCCTGAGAGAGAACACATATGTGGCTGTGGTGGCCATACCTCCTCTCATGCTCCCCTTAGAACATGTATTGCAGAAAATAGGGAAATTTTATCCCTTCAAAGACACATCCTGCTCGTGTGTCAACCTCCCACTCATGCTATCAATACAAATCAGATCCATATCAGAAAATGAAATCATAATCAGAAACAAAATGAGGAGAATACTGAAGGTTTCATGTGGTGTAAGAAGGTACCAACAGTTTTCCCAATAGTGACAACACAATTTTGCAAACTGCTGCTTCAGAAAAGTACAAGGAAATTTTTTTTTTGTTACATATTTAATCTTGTATGTCATCATATGGTAAATGTTTCGGTGCAACATCTGAACATACATGTAATGAGAAAACATTTTCCCAAGGCCGCATAAAATATGGCTGCCTCCATCATATAGTTTGGCCCAACATTTCTCATGGAGAAATATGAAAAGCTTGTCCTTTTGTGGAGCAATGCACTACATAGTAATGGAAAGAGTATGGAAGTAAATACATGTAAAAAAAAACTTCTTACCATACGCCAGAAGTAAGATGGTACATGGATCCATGAGTGAGTCCTCCATAGTAACTTGGCATGCTATGAAGAAGAATTAACCATGTGCTGCAAGAAGATCCTCCTCCTCATGCTTGGAAATCCAAGTCAAGAAGAATATGTCATAGTGATAGATGTCTCTATCCACTACTCTATCATCCTCACCTCCTCCTTGTTCACCGAGTGCCTCCAATGTGAAGTGATCCCAAGGACACTCCATCCATAAGTCCTTGCTCCAAAGTGACAACGCTGTGAGCTCATGCAAATAGGCTCCTGTCAATATGAAGCTCTGTTCTTTGACATGCTCCTCGTCAAAGACTCCTCTAGTAATGTTGCTACAAATATGGAAGACCTCCCAAGATGGAAGTGCTTCCAAATCATCCAAGGCCAAGGAGTAGCCCCTTTTCATAATGAGAGTGCCCTCTTCTACTCCTGCAATATCACACAACAAGTGAGAGAAAATCTTCCGTTGCTCTCTCCAATGCAACTCAAGCAACCAAAGTGCTTGCTGCCTCCTTATGCTCCCATCATACAACTCATGTGATGAAGACACAATGAATGATATGAATGTCATATCAACACCATACATCAATACTCCATGCTGCCCAATGATGCAAGCATCCTGCCACCTCTTCTCCATCCCCATCCTCTTAGGAAAGGACATGCCAAGTGATGGCCAAACTCCTTCAAGAGGAACCAGCGCAACCAAGCCTCCTACTACCCAGTGTCATATATATGCAAGTAGCCTCCTAGATCCTTGCTCATCAGCCACATCTACTCAATCACTTGTGGATGTCTTCTCCTTCTCTCCCCCTTGGTACTCCTCTCATGAGGTATACCATCCTTCCAGACCAATTCTATCTCTTTGCACTCCATGAAAATTTGGAATGCAGCTCTTTGGAGATCTCTTAGAGAAGATCTCACACCCATGACTATGTTGAATCCACAAGGATCCAAATGTGATGAAGGTAAAATCTCCTCTCCATCATTGTTTGATAGCCCTGTTAATCTCTCCAAGGATGCAATGGCTGTCTCATACTCTAGCTTAAGGATGGTTTCATGATTTTTCATATGAGTGTCATGGTTTGTTTCATTCTCCCAAATCATATTCCTATCTTTGCACTTCATCGGATTTTGAAAGCAAGCTTCTCAAGGATCAATGTGACCCCATAAGGACCCAAATAGGTGGTAGGAAAAAACCTCCCATCATGATGTGTATGGCTCAAGGAATTTCCATCACAAGCACGAGAGATGTTATCCATCCTAATGATATCTCTCCAAGTGACCTCCCTCTCAACAATAGTTCTCCAAAACCAATGAGGCCTTAGATCTTCTGAAAGTAGAATTTCCTCTTTGAGATGAGAGGATCTCATTGAGAAAGGGTCATCTTGAAAGGAGAAAGGGTTTCTCACTCCAACATGTCTACTATCTTCCTTCAACTCTTCAAACCCCAACCTAAAATGTGATATGCAATCCAAAAATGGCTCATGAGGATGATAGTTTATTTCCTCGAATGTTTCCATGTTGCACAGTGCAGTGCAACCAAGCTGCTCTATACTAGCAATGTGATTTGACCCTTGGTCATGAAAAAGAAAATCTCCACAATTATCAAAAGAATTTGTTGCAACAATAGATTGTGGAAATATTTTCATACCTTGATGAGGTTTGGGAACTTCTTGTAGGGCTGTAATAGTTCCTTCCTCCAATGTGTTGGCTACCACAATTGTTGATGCATGTGGTTGCTCCTCGATGAGTGCAAAAATTTTAGTACAAGGCTCCTCAAGTGGTGGTGTGAGCTCTTCCTCTTTTTTCATTTCTTCGTCAAAGGTTTTGATCACCCTTTCAGTGAACTCTAAAAAAAATTTCACCCTCGCATGGCTCAAGTGGCTGAACCATCAAACATGGGCTCCACCTTCCAAGTGCAGCACTGAGATTTAAACAACTTCTTTCCCGGCTATAGGATGTAGTAGGAAAAATGCCTCCAACTTTCTCACCCAAGCTTCTGCTGTAGATGACCCATCAAAGGTAGAGAATAGAAATCTATTGCCTTTGATTTGTCTTCTGCTGTAGGGTCTCTTCTCTACCTTCAACTGGATGAATTGTGGAAAATATAGAGTCTCCTTGAAGGCCCTAGATTGAGATTTGTACTCAACAAGGTACTTACTTAGAATCAGATGATCCAAGTATCTTCCAAGCTCAATGTCTTCTTCTTGATTAGAATAGGAAGTGCATGATCCTTACCCTTTTGTTTCTTCAATCTTCTTGACCTCCTTGGAGAGGTTTTATCTCGATTTCAAAATATATGAGAGTAATCTCATGTTCTTCATCATTCTGATCTTCTTGGGCTTAGACTCACAGGCTGAGCCAAGAAAGTTTCTTTGATACAATTGTAATATCCCAAAATGGGATCTGCTAGCAAGGCATGACTGGAAAACGCATTTTCCACGAATGGATGCTGGAAGATTTGAAACCAGGACTTTGATCCCTTAGATCAATGTATCTAAGGCTGAAATCCAAGAGGTGTCTCAGAAAAAATCCCTCTAGGCGGGTTAAACAGATTCCCCACACTTATTTATCTTCATAAAATGCCTAATGAAGGGAATGCAAACAATTCTTGAACAAGAAGTGGAATAACAACATTATTTTACAACCATGGACTCATGAATATTTGAATAGCCAAAAATGTTGTTATAGTAGTAAAGAGAGTACAATTCCTTGACGAAACATCCACTCAAGCAAGGCAATGCAAGCCTTAACAATACATGTACAAGGAAATGAAGATACATTGTTATATATGGAAAGCCATGGCTAAGACTACACAGTTAATAGGAGGAAATGCTACAGAAATATAATTAATACAAAGATACGATAGTGTGTGGCTCAAATAAAGTGGGGGAGCAAAGCTCTAACCCCTGAAAGCAATAGTACAACAATCCTCTGAAGGTTTGGCTGAAATATACAAAATGGAAAAAATGTCGGATTAGCAGTGTAGCAGTTGCAAATCAAAAAATGGAACTGGACGAAGATAGCTGAAGATGCTGCAACTGATGGCTGAATCTCATCCAATGGATCCTTTAGGTGAAAGGCTGATCCTAACCCTAAAGATCTCACCCTCTAATCAATACTGCAAAACCCCACAACAAGTACTTTATGAAAATAATGCAGTTATTGAGGCAAACTACGTTGTAGGGGAAAAGGAATGAGTTGGACCAATGCCAAGATCTGCAATAAGCTATAATGGCTTCCAAACTGATCTCCCAAAGGGAAGAAAGACTTCTCCTCTGAAAAACAAGTGATGGAACGGGTGTTGTGATCCCTCACTGCAACACCCTGCAACACAAAATAATTCTACTGCATAAATAATGTTGTCTTGGAGGACGATGCTTAGCCTCAAGCCTAGATGTGAGGAAAATCTGTACAAATCCTTCAAGAGGCTTCTCAAGAAAGGATAAGTATTCCTAAATAAGAAATCCTTGTGCTAAGAAGCACTGCAACTCAGCTGAACAACTGGAGAATGAAAATAGTCTAAACAGACAAGAAATATATAATGATATGCATGTGAAACAATGGCTTCCTTGCCATATTTTAAACACATGAGAGCTCCCTCTCCATGGGTCCCACTCTTTAGGTTTTCCTCCTTCAAGGAATATTCCCTCCTCTTTCTTTGCGTTGTCGCACAAGATGCTTTCCACCTCATGCCTCTGTGCTGTTTGACTTGGTCAAACTTGACCTAGTCTCTTTACAAATGTCTCCTTTCACACATGATGGTGTGAATCTAGTTCCATTGCTGATCCCCTTTCATACCAAGAGGGATTTCATCCATGTTTTTATTGTGTTTGGGCCTCCTCACCCAATTATTCAACTTATAAGTGAAATCAACAAGATTTAATATTCAAATTTATTGAAGGAAAATTTTGGAATATTATAGATGCAACATAAATAAAACTTCATTTCATTAATATTATATAAGATAAATATGCTTATAGATATAATCGAAATAAACAACTAGGGTGTTGGTAGGATTATCTCTAGGAAGAGACGTGGCAGATACAAACCTTTGAACTCTATTACAATGAGGCTCGAAGGCCTATTTACTTTTTAGAAACAATGGAAAACCCTAGAAATCCAAAAACCTAACCCTAGGAGGTGAAGTGCCAAAACTATGGGCTCCGTTTGGGTAAATTGGTACATCATTCTTCTCGGGGAAGTAACTTTGGCATATGATCTCCGTTTGAAGCCCTCAACACCTCATTAGAAACATCTATCTGAGGAGTAGAACTTTAAAGTGAGAAAAATCAATTCATACACCCATGTTGCTCCTAATTTTCCCAAAAAACGTTGTTTAGGGCCTCAATACGGCTCGGAAAGCTCAGGACTGCAAAATTTGCTAAAAATAGTAAGTTGTGTTGAAACTCAAAAACTGAAAGAACCAATCATGAGGGTTCAAATGGAATAGGTGGGTGCCCACCAATATCCACTTTGATCATTAGGGCCTCAAAACGACTCCTGAAGTTGAGGACCCGAAAACCTACTAAAAATAGTAAGTTGTGCTGAAAGTGAAAAAATGAAAGAACCGTTGGTGGGGTTCCAAATGGAATAGGTGGGAGGCCACCAATATCCACCTGGATCATTCCTCTCACCTTAGGAATCAATGGTCCACATTGCGTTGAGATCCTCCATAAGATGAGACATTTCTATTGAACTGAGTATTGGATTTGTCGAAGATGTCATGGACTTGCGGGCCGACATGCTGGATGCGTTCAGTAAATTTGCTATCCTTATCAGCCTCAAAAAATACATGTGTGGATTATTTATATTTTGTCGCATGAGTTATGGAAATATCGGGCGATGATATGCTTATGGTCAGACCAATGGAGTGCTTGACCTGACAGTGTAGAGGAACCTTTGTGGGTGAGCAGAAAATGTCCTTGTATTCCTCCATGCCTTTTTCCATCTACTGCTGTCATGCAGGGGAGACCTATTTCAAGGTTGTAGCCACAATCTTCTTCTTTCCTTGTGGGTGAATGGTAATGAAAATAAATTTCCTGGTTTGGGAAACAATCTTACTACGTTGTTTTATAGTAGTCAAAGAGATGGAAGGAGACGGTACTACCTCCAGTATCCTATACAAGCTATTTTGAAAAGTAATAATAACAACACGAGGCCTAGACTCATACAAAACATGTCACCTCCACAAGTATGGTTGGCCCAATAGTACATCATACACATCAAGAGGAGAAGCATTACAGAGTACCTCATCTATGAATGGCTTGATGTTGTATGGAAGGCGACACTGCTAGTGGACGTGGAGGTCTCTTTCTTCATGAAGACACACAATGGTATACAAATCTAAGTGTGCTATGGTCAGTAGGTAAAGCCGCTTCATGACCTCTGTTTAAATGAGGCTCTTTTGGCTTTCACTCTCGACAACGAATTGCAGTGGAGAACTCTCCACCCACATCTTTCAATGGAAGAGGTGCTCCCCCTCCTCTGGATCCTCAAGATCCTCACCTTAGAGCTTGGTGGTGGCAAAAAGGGCATTGGGATCCACACAATTGATATGATACCCTTGGTCACATTCGTTGAGATTTTATTCTTATTTTTAATTAAATCTGGAGGAAAATCTCATGTAGGTGACAACAATAGGATTTGTTGCTACATTGGCTCCATCAGTTTCTGATGAGGATTTAATGCATCCTATATTTTTTGTGAGAGAATTTATGAGTTTGTTTTCATTCACAGCTATAAAATGTAAGCCCGTAGATGCAAGTGAGCATGATGAGGAATGTGTAGTGAGGAAGAGCTAAGCAGATGAGAAACTCTGCAATTGTATTTTCTCCAGTTGATGAATGAGATTGCCGATGCCCTGTTAGGTGGACGTAGCCCAGATTGGTTGGGTGAACCACGTTAAAATCTGCTGTCTTTATGTTTGGTTTTCTGCTGTGTGTGTTAGTTGTTTAATGTTTTCCACTGTGATAACTCCAACACTTGGTATCAGAAGGTGAGTGTGGGCGGCCGATTGCAGAAGCCGGGAACTGTTTATTTATAGCTGTGGAAGGCCACGTTCATAAGCTGCGAGCTGTCGAATTGATCTGTGTGAAGACCGGCTGTGGTTTTGTTGAACGGTGGTTTGGAGAATCTTTTGTCCGTGTTGAAATATTCTGTCTGTGTGGAGAGAGCCGAGTTTGGAGAAGGCTGGAAGCATTGAACAGTGTGGTGGACTGCGTGCAAGGCAGCGTTGAATAGTGCCGTATTCAAATGCCAGAGCATATTGGAAGGTGCTGTTGCATTAAGTTTTTCACAAATTGATTTTTTTTGCATTAAAGTATAATGGAGTGAACTCCGTTTTAATGGTATTTGAATTGCTGTTCAAATCAATTGCCATTCATTTAAAATCGATTTTTTTGCAAATTGAAAATCAATTGCAATGTTTAAGGAAAAAAACAAATCGATACATGAAAAAAAGGATTTGAGCTTATATTTAATCGATTTGTATTCTTTCAAATCATTTTACATTGAATTGTAATAATTCAATGTGTATTTAAAAATTCGATTTTCATTGAAGTTTTTTAACATCGATTTATATAAATCGATTTGAGGGGTGATTTTAAAGTTAAATCGATTTTGTTAAGAAGGGTGGCACTTAGAATTCCATTATATGGAGTTTAGAAGGTGGCATTTTTTATTAATTTGAGAAGTTTATTTTATGCCATGATATTATAAGGTGAAGGGCATTTGGAAATCTATTTGAATATTAAATTGCCATTTGCACATGGTATTAAAGAAGGAAAGGCATTTTATAAAGGTAAAGGGTATATTTTTTTTTAAGGGAATTTTTTATTAAAAAGGGCATTCTTTATTAAAAAGTTGCAATTGGAGATTTTGTGACACGAGTTACTAAACATGGCAAAAACACAAAGTACCCGTTTTGAGATCGAGAAGTTCAATGGCAAAAACAACTTCGAGATCTGGAAGGTGAAGATGTATGATCTACTTGTGCAACAAGGCGTGGCGAAGGCGCTGTTGGGAAAATCCAAACAGCCTTACACCATGACAGATGATGAATGGAGTGACTTGGATGAAAGAGCACTGAGCGGCATTCGACTGTGTTTGGCGGATGATGTTTTGTTTAACATCGTGTCAGAGAAAACTGCTGTTGGTTTGTGGTCAAAGCTTGAAAAGCTGTACATGACAAAATCCTTAACCAATAGGATTCTTCTGAAGCGACAGTTGTACAGCTTGCGCATGAAAGAAGGTACGATGATAACTGATCATCTGAATACCTTTAATACTCTCCTGGTGCAGTTAGAAAGTATAGAAGTAAAATTTGAATCAGAAGATAAAGCTGTAACTTTATTATGCTCGTTGCCCGAGTCATGGGATCATTTTGTTACTTCTATAAGTCTTAGTTCATAAAAAACCCTTGAATTTGATGATGTTTTTGGAGCTTTGTTGTCCGAAGAAACAAGGAAGAGGTCAAATTCAGAAACCTCTACATCAGAAGCAATGATGGTCAAAGGTCGTTCTAAAGAAAGATGCTTCAATAAGCAAAACAACTCGCGTTTAAAATCAAAAGGGAAGAAGAGTAAGGTAAAGTGCTGGTTTTGTGGCAAATCGGGACATTTGAAGAAGGACTGTTGGAAGAGACAACAAACAAAGAAGAAAGGAGACTCTTCGACAGAGAAGAAAGAAGAAAACATGACAGATACAGGTTCGGCATCTATTTCAGGTATGAGTGATGAAGTGTTATCAGTTGGTGTGTCTAATCATGATCAACATTGGTTATTAGATTCTGGTGCGTCAAATCACATGTGCATTCATAGAGAGTGGTTTAAAACTTATAAGTCAATCAATGATGGAGTTGTTTACATGGGAAATGATGTCTCGTGTAATATGTGGGAATTGGAAGCATCCAGATTAAAATGTTTGATGGGACAAATAAAATTCTAACTGATGTAAGACACGTACCTGAACTAAGAAAAAACCTCATTTCACTAGGAGTACTAGACACTAATGGATATAAAACCTTTATTCAAGGTGGAGTAATGAAATTTTATAAAGGAATTTTACTAGTAATGAAAGCAAAAGAAGGTTGGAAATCTTTATCAATTAGAAGGAAGAACAGAGTTAGATCATGCTTCTACAGTATTTGAAAATGATAGTAATTCTATTCGTTTATGGCATCAAAGGTTGGGCCATATGAGCGAAAGAGGATTAAAAATTTTATCTGATCGTAAGTTACTTCCTAGTTTAAAATCTTCTAAGTTAGATTTCTGCAAACATTTTCTATTTGGGAAACAAAGCAAGCAGAAGTTTAAAACTGGAAAACATACTAGTAAGGGAATCCTTGATTATATCCATTCCGATGTTTGGGGTCCATCTCCTACAACCTCATATGGAGGATCGTCATATTTTGTATCTTTTATTGATGATTTCTCTAGAAAAGTGTGGGTCTACATGTTAAAGAAGAAGTCTGATGTATTCACAGTTTTCAAACAGTTTAGAGCATTAGTTGAAAACATCACTGGTAGAACCATTAAATGTTTAAGAAATGACAATGGTGGTGAGTTTACCTCAAAGGAATTTGATAATTATTGCAAGGATGCTGGGATCGAAAGACATAAAACCACTGTATATACTCCTCAGCAAAACGGAGTTGCTGAACGCATGAACAGGACTCTTTTAGAGAGAGCAAGAAGTATGCTTAGTAACGCCAATTTGCAGAAGGAATTGTGGACAGAAGTGGTTTCTACAGCTTGTTACTTGGTAAATCGATCACCATCAACTGCGATAGGATGAAAAATTCCTCAAGAGGTATGGAAAGGTTATCCATGTGATTATTCTAAACTGAAAGTTTTTGGTTGTGATGCATATGCTCTAGTTCCGAAACATCAGCGTTCTAAGTTAGATCCTAAATCAAAAAGATATATCTTTGTTGGATATGGTGATGGGACTAAGGGATACAGGTTGTGGGATCCTACTACTCACAAGATCATCATTAACAAAGATGTTAAATTTAATGAATCCTCACTTGAAAATCCAGATGTAGATGATGAATTGAAACAGGATATTGAACCTAAGCTTCAACACATTCAATTTGAAACTAGTTCAAAAACTGATGATAGTCCAGATGAACAAGTTTCAGATTCAGATCATGAACAAGTTTCAGATGCAGATCATGAACGTGTTTCAGATGCTGATCATGAAGAAGTTCCTACAGATAATAATCAGCAAATTGTGGAAGTACCAGAAACATCTTTAAGGAGGTCTACGAGAATCAGACGACTTCCTAAAAGGTATGATGATTATGTTACTTCAGTTGCTTTAACTGCTAATGATGATGAACCTTTGTGCTATCAGGAAGCTATAGAAGGTTCAAACAGTGGTAAGTGGAAAGAGGCTATGAAGGACGAGATGAAGGCGTTAGCGAAGAATGCCACATGGGATCTGGTGGAACTTCCTAAAGACAGGAAAAATGTGGGATGTAAGTGGGTTTACAAATTGAAGAAGGGTGTTGATGATACAGAAGACAGGTACAAAGCAAGGCTGGTCGCAAAAGGTTTTTCTCAGAAAGCAGGCGTTGACTTTCATGAGATTTTTTCACCAGTTGTGAAAATTGTTTCAATTCGGATTGTGTTAGCATTAGTTGCTTTACTTGATTTAGAATTACAGCAACTAGATGTTAAAAATGCATTTTTACATGGAGATTTAGATGAGGAGATTTACATGGAACAACCGAAAGGGTTTGTTCAAAATCGCAACAAGAAATTTGTCTGCAGGCTCAAGAAATCATTGTATGGTCTGAAGCAGTCGCCTCGACAATGGTACAAGAAATTTGATTCTTTCATGTTGAGTCAAAATTATATAAGAAGTGAATATGATCATTGTGTTTACTTTAAGAAATTAAGTAATGGCATGTTCATTATCTTAGTGTTGTATGTTGATGATATGCTTTTAGCAAGCAAAAGCATAACAGAGATCAATAGGTTAAAGGCTCAGATGGCTAGGACGTTTGATATGAAAGATCTAGGAGCAGCAAGACAGATTTTGGGCATGGAGATTTTCAGAGACAGGAGTAATGGTAAGCTGTGGCTATCACAACAAAAGTATATTGAGAAGATACTCTTGAGGTTTGGTATGAACAATGTGAAGCCTGTTTCAGTCCCTTTTGCTTCCCATTTTAATCTTTCTTCAAGTTTATGTCCTAACACTAATGAAGAAAAGGAATATATGTCTCGAATTCCATATGCCAATGTAGTAGGTTGTTTGATGTATGCGATGGTTTGTACTCGACCAGATATTTCACATGCAGTTGGGGTTGTCAGTAGGTATATGGAAAATCCAGGAAAAGAACACTGGTCAAAAGTGAAATGGGTGCTTCGGTATTTGAGAGGCACAAGTGATTATTATATCACTTATAACAGGAGCAGTGAATATGTTTGTGGATATGTTGATTCTGATTTTGCAGGTGATTTGGATAAGAGAAGGTCAACTTCAGGGTATGTCTTTACTCTTGCAGGTGGAGCTATTAGCTAGATGTCAAAGCTACAGAACATTGTTGCTTTATCCACTACAGAAGCAGAATACATAGTTGCTTTGCATGCTTGCAAAAAAGCAGTTTGGTTGAAAGGTTTGTTTGGTGAGTTTGGTAGGTTGCAGGACAGCATCAAGTTATTTTGTAATAGTCAAAGTGCAATTCACTTGGCTAAAAATCCCGCCTATCATAGTAAATCAAAGCACATACCTATCAAATACCATTTTGTAAGACAGGTTATCACTGAAAGGGGAGTCTCTCTTGAAAAGGTGCATACAAAGGAAAACTATGCAGACATGTTCACAAAACCAGTTTTGTTAGAGAAGCTACGATGGTGTCTGGCTTCTCTTGGCTTGCAGAAAAGATAAAAATAATAATGAAACAGGGTATCAGGCTAATTTTTGTCGAGGTGGAGATTGTTGAGATTTTATTTCTTATTTTTAATTAAATCTGGAGGAAAATCTCATGTAGGTGACAACAATAGGATTTGTTGCTACATTGGCTCCATCAATTTCTGATGAGGAGTTAATGCATCCTATATTTGTTGTGAGAGAATTTATGAGTTTGTTTTCATTCACAGCTATAAAATGTAAGCCCGTAGAGGCAAGTGAGCATGATGAGGAATGTGTAGTGAGAGTGTGATGAGAAGCTCAGACTCTCGCAATTGTATTTTCTCCAGCTTGATGAATGAGATTGCTGAAGTGCCTCTGTTGTGGATGAATTTGTATTGGTTGGGTGAACTACGTTAAAATATTTTGTCTTTATGTTTGGTTTTTCAACAGGTGTGTTAGTTGTTTAAAGTTTTCCATCATGAGAATTCCAACATTCATTCTCTAGTTCTAACTTAGGATCGAACATGCATCTAATTCGGTGCCTTTAGTTTGGCATTTTGGCCACCAACGATCGTTTTCCCGACACTCGTTTGCTGTGTGGGTCAGATGTTATGAAATTCACACCACTTCCCCATGTCCTTATTTAGACTTTTGGTGTTGTTCTCGAGTCGCACTTCTTTGGCCTTTCCCCTTATATTCCGTAGTTCCTGGGGTGCCTTTCCTTGGCTTCAGATTTGTGAAGAGTGTGAATTCAAAGTCTCACTTCTTATGCTTAAACTTTTGCTAGATCTTGGGATCATAGCGATATTCCATGCAAAGCGAGGTAATTTCCAGGAACTCCATTTCCTCCTAAATGTATCTATGAAAATAGATTTTGTACTTGATCACCAAATGTCTCTATGAATCTCTAATACCCAACTTTGTGCACATGATATGAAACGGATTCATTAGTTCATGCACATCTTGATCCCTTTGCTACCACAGTGTGGTCCATTGGATGTACTTGTCCTCATATCTCCCCACAGGGTAATATTTCTCCTTGATGTCGTCTCGAAATGAATTCCAACTCGGCACGTCCGAGAATAGATAGGGTCCCCTCTCGTCCTTTTGCTCATAGTAGATTTCACACTAGTCTTTGACATGGGGGGCAACTTTGAGGAGTGAGAAAAAAATATTTTCTTGGTCGGAGAAATCATGGACAGAGAAATAACCTTCCATAAAATTCAACCATCTATCTACATCTTTTGCATATATCTAGCCTTCAAATACAAGAATGTTAAAGTTAAATTATACCTTTAAGAGAGAGGCACCTCGAGAGTGTCTGTTGGATGCAGATGTACCGCCGGTGGTTAGTCGTTGAAGGATCTAGGAAAGATTATCCATCATCGCATTCCTATGTTTCTCAAGGACCTTCTCAAGAAATATTTTGACAGGATCGTCTTTATTTTCTTCTACCATGGGAGGTCGTCGAGGTTTTCCAAGCTGATCTTTCAAGAGTTCAACTAGATCGAGCCCTAACTCCTTATACCCTGACTGTGTTGGGGATATGCAAAGAAAAATAGAGAAAGAGAAGCCCGCTCTGATACCACTCATCCAAATTTATGCAGGAACACAATAATATACAAAAATAAGCATTAAAAAAGAGATGCAATGGAAATAAAAATTCATTTCATTAATATAATATAATAGAAATATCCTTACGAAAATAATGGAAAAAAAAGCTAGGGCATTGGTAGGCTTATCTCTGAGAAGAGATGTGGCAGATAGAGGCCTCTAAACTATGTTAAAATGAATCCAAAAGTCCTATTTATTTTTGAGAAACAACGGAAAACCCTAATCATCCAAAAACCCAACCCTAGGATGTGAAGTGCCAAAACTATGCGTCCTGTTTAGGTAAATTGGTACATCAATCTTCCCGGGGACGTAACTTTGACATAAGAACTCCATTTGATGTGCTCAATGCCTCGTTATAGTATCTATCTGAGGAATACAACTTTTGAGAGAGAAACATCAGTCTATAAACACATGTTGCTCCTAGTTTTCCCAAAAAATGTCGTTTAGGGCCTCAAAACGGCTCTGGAAGTTTAGGACACAAAAAAATGCTAAAAATAGTAAGTTGTACTAAAACTTAAAAACTGAAAGAACCGATGGTGTGGGTTCAAATGGAATAGGTGGGTGGCCACCAATATCCACCTGGATCATTACGGCCTCAAAATGGCTCCGAAATTTTAGGACCCTAAAACCTACTAAAAATAATAAGTTGTGCTAAAAGTGAAAAAATGAAAGAACCCATGGTGGGGGTCCAAATAGAATAGGTGGGTGGCCACCAATATCCACTTGGATCAATGCCAACATCAAATAAAAATGTGTATCATTAATCTAACACAACAATTCAACTTAATGAATATTTTTCTCTTCCTTGGAGTCTTGCCTTTGCATCACAACAATTTAGCTCAATCAACATTCCAACATTAATGTTCTACCAACCATTAATGTATCTGATGCTCCTTTACTTCTTTGATGCCTCTTCACTATATTTTTTCCTTATTTTCCTTTATTCTCCTTTCATTTGCTGCTACTCCTGTATACATTTACTAATCCTTATCTACTCCTTTTCCATCAATGAAAATATTTCCAAAAATCCCCCCCTTTGGCATTGATGGCAACAAATTTTTCCTCCCCCTTTCATTCTGAAAAGTGTCTTCCTTCTTTTTATTACCTCCCCCTTTGACATCAATGGAGAGGGGGTTACAAATGTATTGTAGTCCTGAAATCGTCATGGGATGATACCAATTCATTAATGCATTTAATGAATGTCGCTACAAATAGTAGTTTAGGGATGCTCTTAATTGAACAGCCCCTCAAAATGAATGTTGCTTCATGTGGCATATAAATGTTTTTGGGAGAAAAATTTGTAAAACATTGCAATTACATGGATATAAACAATAAACTCCATATTATACTCTCAAAATAATTAATGCATTGCACTCACATAATGCAGAAGCATTAATATCCTCTTACTTGATGTTAGGATTTCCCTCATTGTGTCGAGAGGCACAATATACAGTATGACCCTGATGTCAAGTATGTCACATTCTCAAAAAATAATAAATTTTACTTTTTCTAATGTGGACCAAAGCATTAACCTAATCTTGAATTTTATATAACTTGAATATTTAGGTTATATATAAATTTTTAAACTTATTAATGGGCCGAGATTAAATATTAAAATACAACTATGTATTATTTATATAATTTGAATGGACAGTAAATTATCTCACCCATTTAATAATTTCTTTATTATATATGTGAACTTGAATGGATCGTAAATTTACCTTTACTAAAGTCAATACCATTTCCTAAATTAAAAGAAAAGAGTTAATTCAACACAAACAATCAAAATCCAAAATCTTTTAATATTTCTTTTAATTAAATATTTGTAAAATGAATCTTTAAAAATAAAACCCATATTCTATGGATAAATTAAAATATTTAAAGATATAAATATTCCCCATCAAAATTGCAATATTTTAAATTTTAAACAAATAAAAATATAAATAAACATGAGGTATGGTAAATAAATAAAACCAATTTTTATACTTACTCCCGAGCTATGGTAAATAAATAAAAATATGTATAAACTAGATGTATGGTAAATAAAAAAAAAATTCTTTTTAAATTTACTCCATAAACCTTTTTATATTTAAAAAAACTTAAAAAAAGAGGTTTTGTCTAGGTGAAGCCTATGGGACGAATACCATGGGACAAATTAATATTGGTAGCATGGGATAAATATCATGGGCCAAATACCATATTTATAAAATAAGTATGGTAAATAAATAAATATAAAAGAGGTATAAAGAGGTATGATAAATAAATAAATATAAAATAGGTATAAAGTGGTATGGCAAATAAATAAATATAAAAGAGGTATAAAGAGGTAAGGTAAATAAATAAAAATATATCAAATAGGATTATAAATAAAAATCTAATTATATAACAATCCTATGGGCCAAATACCATAGTAAATAAAAGAGGTATGGTAAATAAATAAATAAAAATATAAATAAACTAGATGTATGGTAAGTAAATAAAACCTCTTTTCATATTTATTCCATATTCTGCTTTATATTTAATAATATTTATGTTCATTAGTTTACATAACTAAGAATAAATAGAGAGAGATAGGGAGAAGTGGAGATTCATTAGATTACATAACTAAGAATAAATAGAGAGAGAGAGAGAAGTGGAGAGAGAGAGAGATTGATAAGGGAGAGATGGAGAGAGAGTGTGTATGTTTAGGGGTGAGATAAAGAGACAAAGTAGGATGTATGGAAAGAAGGGGGGGATAGAAGAAGAGAGAAGGAGAGAGGGAGGGATATAGTAATGTATTTGGAGAGAGAGGGGGGTGGAAAGAGAGAGAGGAAGAAAGGGAGATGGGGGAAGAGAGAGAGAGAGAGAGAGAGAGAGATATGGGGGAAGAGAGAGGATTGGAGGGAAAAGAGAGAGGGAGGTAGGAGAGAAAGGGAGAGAGAGTAAGGATGAGAGAGAGGAGGAGGGTGATGGGGGAAGAGAGAGTATTGGAGGGAAGAGAGAGAGAGAGAGAGAGAGAGAGAGAGAGAGAGAGAGAGATAGAGATAGAGAGAGAGAGAGATCAGGGAAGAGAGAGGGAGTTAGGAGAGAGAGAAAGAGTGAGGGGAAGGACGAGTGAGAGGACTTGAGAGAGAGGAGGAAAGAGGGATCGATAGAGAGATGGAGTTGGAGGGGGAGAGATGTAGGAAATAAGAAATATAGAGAGTGAGAAGTGGAGAGAGAGAAGGAGTGACAAGGAAGAGACAAAGAGAGAGCATGTATGTTTGGGGCTGAGATAAAGAGACAAATAATGAGAGATGGAGATAAGGGGCAAGAGAAGGAGATATAAGGAGAGAGGGAGGGATATAGTAACATAGCTGATGGGTGAAGAGAGAGAGAGAGAGAGAGAGAGAGAGAGAGAGAGATATGGGAGAGAAAGGGAAAGAGAGGAAGGAAGAGAGAGGATGTGAGAGAGTGGAGAGAGGGAGGGAAAGAGAGATGGACTTGGAGGGAGAGGGAGAGGGAGGTAATAAGAAATACATAGAGACAGAAAGGTGGAGAGAGAGACAGAGAGAGTGAGTGATAAGGAATATGGAGAGAGAGGGAGAGAGGAAAAAATGAGGAAAGAGAGATATTACTGGCGGAGAGGGAGAGAAGGAGAAGATGGAGATATAGATGGAAGGTGAAGAAAGGGAAGAAGAGAGAGATTGGGAGAGGAGGGGATTGACAAAGAGATTGATATATATGGAGTGCGAGAGCATGTGTGTTTAGGGGGTTGAGATAGAGAGACATAAAATAAGAGATGGAGGGGGATATAGATATGGATGGAGGGTGGAGAGAGGGAAGAATATTTCTCACACTAGATGGATTGATGTAAGTGGAGATGGTGATTTATAATCCTATTTGCGTATTTGCACTATATGCATCAATTTTAGTGTAGATATTTATTTCTAATGATATTTGATTACTTGCACTAGATGCATTGATTTCAATGTAGATGGTGATTTATTATACAATTTTATTTCTTGCATTGAATGTGTTGATCTCAATTTAGATGTCGATTTATAATTATATTTGATTACTTGCACTAGATGAATTGATTTCGATGTATATGATTTCTAATACTAGTTGATTGTTTGCACTAAAAGCATTGATTTAAGTGTATATGGAGATTTGTAATCCTGTTTGATTTCTTTGAGTAAATTCATTGATTTCAGTGTAGATGTTGGTTTCTATAGAGTGAGAGAGTGAGTGATAAGGAAGATTGAGAGAGAGGGAGAGAGGAGAAAAGGATGAAAGAGACATATTAGTGGAGGAGAGGGAGAGAAGGGGAAGATAGAGATATAGATGGAAGGTGAAGAGAGGGAAGAAGAGAGAGATGGGGAGAGGGGGTGATTTACAAATACATTGATATATATGGAGTGTGACAGCATTTTTGTTTAGGGGGGTGAGATAGAGAGACAAAAAATAATAGATGGAGGGGGATATAGATATGGATAGAGGGTGGAGAGAGGGACGAATATTTCTCACACTAGATGGATTGATATAAGTGGAGATGGTGATTTCTAATCCTATTTGATTATTTGCACTAGATGCATCGATTTAAGTTAGATATTTATTTCTAATGATATTTGATTAATTGCACTAGATGCATTGATTTCAGTGTAGGTGGTGACTTCTAATACAATTTGATTTCTTGCACTAAATGTGTTGATTTCAATTTAGATTTCGATTTATAATTATATTTGATTGCTTGCACTAGATGAATTGATTTCAATGTAGATGATTTCTAATCCTATTTGATTGTTTGCACTAAATGCATTGATCTTAGTGTAGATAGAAATTTATAATCCTATTTGATATCTTTGAGTAAATGCATTGATTTTAGTGTAGATGTTGGTTTGTAGAGAGAGAGTGACTGATAAGGAAGATGGAAAGAGAGGGAGAGAGGACAAAAGGAGGAAAGAGAGTATTAGCGAGGGAGAGGGAGAGAAGGGGAAGATAGAGATATAGATGGAAGGTGAAGAAAGGGAAGAAGAGAGAGATGGGGAGAAGGGGTGATTGACAAAGAGAATGATATATATGGAGTGTGAGAGCATGTGTATTTAGGGGGGTGAGATAGAGAGACAAAAAACAAGAGACGGAGGGGGATATAGATATGAATAGAGGGTGGAGAGAGGGAATAATATTTCTTGCACTATATGGATTGATTTAAGTGGAGTTGGTTATTTATAATCCTATTTGATTATTTTCACTAAATGCATCAACTTTAGTGTAGATATTTATTTCTAATGATATTTGATTACTTGCACTAGATGCATTGATTTCAGTGTCGGTGGTGATTTCTAATACTATTTGATTTCTTGCACTGGATGTGTTTATTTCAATTTAGACGTCGATTTATAATTAACTACATCAGTATATCATATAGGATTATAAATAAAAATCCAATTATATAACAAGACTATGGGCCAAATACCATAGTAAATAAAAGAGGTATGGTAAATAAATAAAAATATAAATAAACCATAGGTATGGTAAGTAAATAAAACCTCTTTTCATATTGACTCCATAATATGCTTTATAATTTATGAATATTTATGATCATTAGTTTACATAACTAAGAAGAAATAGAGAGAGAGAGAGAGCGAGAGAGAGAGAGAGAGAGAGATTGATAAGGGAGATATGGAGAGAGTGTGTGTATGTTTAGGGGTGAGATAAATAGACAAAGTAGGATGTATGGAAAGAAGGGGAGAGAAGAAAGAGAAGGAGTGAGGGAGGGATGTAATAATGTAGTTGGAGAGAGAGAGGGGTCGAAAGCGAGAGAGAAATAAAGGGAGATGGGGGAAGAGAGAGGATTAGAGAGAGAGAGAGAGAGAGAGAGAGAGAGAGAGAGAGAGAGAGAGAGAGATGGGGGAAGAGAGTGGACTGGGGGGAAAAGAGAGAGGGAGGTAAGAGAGAAAGGGAGAGAGAGGAAAGATGAAAGAGAGGAGAGTGATGGGGGAAGAGAGAGTATTGGAGAGAGAGAGAGAGAGAGAGAGAGAGAGAGAGAGAGAGAGATCAGGGAAGCGAGAGGGATTTAGGAGAGAGAGAGAGAGAGAGAGAGAAGAAGGACGAGAGAGAGGACTTGAGAGAGAGGAGGAGAGAGGGATTGATAGACATATGGATTTGGAGGGGGAGAGATGTAGGAAATAAGAAAAATAAAGAGTGATAAATGAAGATAGGGAAGGACGGACAAGGGATGGAAAAAGAGAGGGTGTGTGTTTGGGGCTGAGGTTAAGCGAAAAATAAGGAGAGATCGAGATAAGGGGGGAGAGAAAGAGATATAAGGAGAGTGGGAGGAATATAGTAACATAGTTGTTGGGTGAAGAGAGAGAGAGAGAGGGAGAGAGAAATGGGAGAGAAAGGGAAAGAGTGGAAGGAAGAGAGAGGATGTGAGAGAGGGAAAGAGAGATGGACTTGGAGGGGGAGGGAGAGGGAGGTAAGAAGAAATACATAGAGATACAAAGGTGGAGAGAGAGAGAGAGAGAGAGAGAGAGTGAGTGATAAGAAAGATTTAGAGAGAGGGAGAGAGGACAAAAGGAGGAAAGACAAATATTAGCGGGGGAGAGGGAGAGAAGGGGAAGATAGAGATATTGATGGAAGGTGAAGAGAGGGAAGAAGAGAGAGATGGGGAGAGGAGGGGATTGACAAATAGATTGGTATATATGGAGTGCGAGAGCATGTGTGTTTATGGGGTGATATAGAGAGACATAAAATAAGAGATGGGGGGGGATATAGATATGGATGGAGGGTGGAGAGAGGGAAGAATATTTCTCACACTAGATGGATTGATATAAGTGGAGATGGTGATTTATAATCCTATCTGATTATTTGCACTATATGCATCAATTTTAGTGTAGATATTTTTTTCTAATGATATTTGATTACTTGCACTAGATGCATTGATTTCAGTGTATGTGGTGATTCCTAATACATTTGATTTCTTGCACTGAATGTGTTGATTTCAATTTAGATGTCGGTTATAATTATATTTGATTACTTTCACTAGATGAATTGATTTCAATGTAGATTTTTTCTAATCCTATTTCGTTGTTTGCACTAAATGCATTGATTTTAGTGTAGATGGTGATTTCTAATCTTATTTGATTTCTTTGAGTAAATGCATTTATTTCAGTGTAGATGTTGGTTTCTAGAGAGAGATAGAGAGTGAGTGATAAGGAAGATGGAGAGAGAGGGAGAGAGGAAAAAAGGAGGAAAGAGAGATATTAGCAGGGGAGAGGGAGAGTAGGGGAAGATATAGATATAAATGGAAGGTGAAGAGAGGGAAGAAGAGAGAGATGGGGAGAGGGGGTGATTGAAAAATAGATTGATATATATGGAGTGCAATAGCATGTGTTTTCAGGGGGGTGAGATAGAGAGACAAAAAAGAATCAATGGAGTGGGATATAGATATGGATGGAGGGTGGAGAGAGGGAGGAGTATTTCTTGCACTAGATGCATTGATATAACTGGAGATGGTGATTTCTAATCCTATCTGATTATTTGCACTAGATGCATCAATTTTAGTGTAGATATTTATTTCTAATGATATTTGATTACTTTCACTAGATGCATTGATTTCAGTATAGGTGGTGATTTATAATATAATTTCATTTCTTGCACTGAATGTGTTGATTTCAATTTAGATGTCAATTTATAATTATATTTGATTACTTTGACTAGATGAATTTATTTAAATGTAGATGATTTTTAATCCTATTTGATTGTTCGCACTAAATGAATTTATTTCAGTGTAGATGGCGATTTATAATCCTATTTTATTTCTTTGAGTAAATGCATTCACTTTAGTGTGGATTTTGGTTTGTAGAGAGAGAGAGTGAGTGATAAGGAAGATGGAGAGAGAGGGAGAGAGGAAAAAAGGATGAAAGAGAGATATTAGTAGGGGAGAGGGAGAGAAGGGGAAGATAGAGATATATATGGAAGGTGAAGAGAGGGAAGAAGAGAGAGATGGGGAGAGGGGGTGATTGAAAAAGAGAATGATATATATGGAGTGCGAGAGCCTGTGTGTTTGGGGGGTGAGATAGAGAGACAAAAAGCAAGAGATGGAGGGGGATATATATATGTTTGGAGGGTGGAGAGAGGAAAGAATATTTCTTGCACTAGATGGATTGATTTAAGTGGAGATGGTGATTTATAATCCTATTTGATTATTTGCACTAGATGCAACGATTTTAGTGTAAATATTTATTTCTAATGATATTTGATTACTTGCACTAGATGCATTGATTTCAGTGTAGGTGGTGATTTATAATACTATTTGATTGCTTTGAGTAAATGCATTGATTTTAGTGTAGATGTTGGTTTCTAATCTTATTTTATTTCTTGCATTAATTGCATTGATTTCAATGTAGAAGTTATTTTCTAATATTATTTGATTGCTTGCATTAAATGCATTGATTTGAATGTATATGTTGATTTATGATTTGATGTAATTGGATATATGATGGTACATTAATTTTAAAGTGATTGGATTAATAATATGCATTGATTTTAATGTAAGCACGAAAATTTATTGACAAATTACATTGATTTTTTTGTTATGGTAATTTAACCTATTAATATTGGAGAGAAAGAGAGACGAGGTATCATGTTTACTACAACAGCTCAAGCTAGAGATTTAAATGGTTTACAATTTAAATTTTCCTTTTCATATAATCAATATGAAAAGATAACAAAACTAACAAGGGTGACAATAAGAATAGTATAAGAAAATAGTTTGAGATTGATCACAATGAAGACTATTTGTAATATGAGTACAATCTTATTATTCACATTTTCTATCTTTCAGCACTATTATTTTCACTTTGAATTCAAAAAAATGTTTCATCATTTTTCATCATTAAAGTTATTAACAATATTTATCATCTCAACGAACTGAGGTAACTAAGAAAATTAAAAATTAAAATGACCAAGTTAATCTCAGAAATATTTAGCATATTTAAAATGATTATATTATTATTTGATATATTTACATATTATTAATAAAATTAATCATATCTTCAATAGATTTTCCTTGGCAGCACACGAATGAAACCACCCTAGATCCATCTTAACTCTAGATTGATCAAGCGCCAAGAGGGATCAAATATCTCGAGGTGCAAACCTTTCCTCAAGTTTTGCACTCAAAAAAGAGGTTTGGTAAGTATATACAATGGGCCAATATTAGTGGGGGAGAGGGAGAGAAGGGGAATATAGATATATAGATGGAAGGTGAAGAGATGGAAGAAGAGAGAGATGGGGAGAGGGGGTGATTGACGAAGAGAATGATAAATATGGAGTGCGAGAGCGTGTGTGTTTAGGGGTGTGAGATAGAGAGACAAGAAATAAGAGATGGAGGGGGATATATATATGGATGGAGGCTAGAGAGAGGGAAGAATATTTATTGCACTATATGGATTGATTTAAGTGGAGATGGTGATTTATAATCCTATTTAACTTTTTGCACTAGATGCATCGATTTTAGTGTAGATATTTATTTTTAATTATATTTGATTACTTGCACTAGATGCATTGATGTTAGTGTAGGTGGTGATTTCTAATACTATTTGATTGCTTGCACTGGATGTGTTGATTTCAATTTAAACATCGATTTATAATTATATTTGATTGCTTGCACTAGATGCATTGATTTCAATGTAGATTGTTTCTGATCCTATTTGATTGTTTGCACTAAATGCATTGATTTCAGTGTAGATGACGATTTATAATCCTATTTGATTTCTTTGAGTAAATGCATTGATTTCAACGTAGATTTTTGTTTATAATCTTATTTGATTGCTTGCATTAGGTGCATTGGTTTCAATGTAGAAGCTATTTTTTAAACTTATTTGATTGCTTGCATTAAATGCATTGAGTTCAATGTATATATTGATTTATGATTTGATGTAATTGGATATATGATGGTACATTAATTTTAAAGTGATTGTATTAATTTTAAAATTATTATATTAATATTTGATATATTTACATATTATTGATAAAATTAATCATATCTTCGATATATTTTCCTTGGCAGCACATGAATAAAACCAGCCTAGATCCATCTTAACTACGGATCTATCAAGCGCTGAAAGGGATCATATATCTCGAGGTGCAAACTTTTCTGCAAGTTTTGCACTAAAAAAAGAGGTTTGGTAAATAAATACCATGGGCCAAATATTAGCCGAGGAGAGGGAGAGAAGGGGAAGATAGAGATATAGATGGAAGGTGAATAGATGGAAGAAGAGAGAGATGGGGAGAGAGGTGATTGATAAAGAGAATAATATATATGGAGTGCGAGAGTGTGTGTGTTTAGGGGGGTGAGATAGAGATACAAAAAGCAAGAGATGGAGGGGGATATAGATATGGATGGAGGGTGGAGAGAAGGAAGAATATTTATTGCACTAGAATGATTGATTTAAGTGGAGATGGTGATTTATAATCCTATTTTATTATTTGAACTAGATTCATCGATTTTAGTCTAGATATTTATTTCTAATGATATTTGATTATTTGCACTAGATGCGTTGATTTCAATGTAGGTCGTGATTTCTAATACTATTTGATTGCTTGTACTCGATGTGTTGCTTTCAATTTAGATGTCGTTTTATAATTATATTTGATTCCTTGCACTAGATGCATTTATTTCAATGTAGATTATTTCTAATCCTGTTTGATTATTTTCACTAAATGTGTTGATTTCAGTGTAGATGGCGATTTCTAATCCTTTTTTATTTCTTTGAGTAAATGCATTGATTTTAGTGTAGATGTTCGTTTCTAATATTATTTGATTTTTTGCATTAGGTACATTGATTTGAATGTAGAAGTTATTTTATAATCTTATTTGATTGCCTGCATTAAATGCATTGATTTCAATGTATATGTTGATTTATGATTTGATGTAATTGGATATATGACGTTACATTAATTTTAAAGTGAAGAAGTGAGAGATGGGGAGAGGGGGTGATTGACAAATAGATTGTTATATATGGAGTGCTAGAGCATGTGTGTTTAGGGGGGTGAGATAGAGAGACAAAAAAGAATAGATGGAAGGGGATATAGATATGGATAGAGGGTGGACAGAGGGATGAATATTTCTCACACTAGATGGATTGATATAAGTGGAGATGGTGATTTCTAATCCTATTTGATTATTTGCACTAGATGCATCAATTTTAGTGTAGATATTTATTTCTAATGATATTTGATTACTTGCACTAGATGCATTTATTTCACTGTAGGTGGTGATTTCTAATACAATTTGATTGCTTGCATTGAACGTGTTGATTTCAATTTAGATGTCAATTTATAATTATATTTGATTACTTGCACTAGATGAATTGATTTCAATGTATATGATTTGTAATCCTATTTCATTGTTTGAACTAAATGCATTGATTTCAATGTAGATGGAGATTTCTAATCCTTTTTTATTTCTTTGAGTAAATGCATTGATTCCAGTGTAGATGTTGGTTTTTAGAGAGAGAGAGTGAGTAATAAGGAAGATGAAGAGAGAGGGAGAGAGGAGAAAAGGAGGAAAGAGACATATTAGTGGGGAAGAGGGAGAGAAGGGGAAAATAGAGATATAGATGGAAGGTGAAGATAGGTAAGAATAGAGAAATGGGGATAGGGGGTGATTGGCAAAGAGAATGATATATATGGAGTGCGAGAGCGTGTGTGTTTAGGGGGATGAGATAGAGAGAAAAAAACAAGAGATGGAGGGGGATGTAGATATGGATGGAGGGTGGAGAGAGAAAAGAATATTTCTGGCACTAGATGGATTGATTTAAGTGGACATGTTGATTTATAATCCTAGTTGATTATTTCCACTAGATGATTTGATTTTAGTGTAGATATTTATTTCTAGTGATATTTGATTACTTGCACTAGATTCATTTATTTCAGTGTAGGTGGTGATTTCTAATACTATTTGATTGCTTGCACTGGATGTGTTTATTTAAATTTAGACGTCGATTTATAATTATATTTGATTAATTACACTAGATGAATTGATTTCAATGTAGATGATTTCTAATCCTATTTGATTGTTTGCACTAAATGCATTGATTTCAGTGTAGATGGCGATTTCTAATCCTATTTGATTTCTTTGAGTAAATGCCTTGATTTAGTGTAGATGTTGGTTTCTAGAGAAATAGAGAGTGAGTGATAAGGTATATGGAGAGAGAGGGAGAGAGGGCAAAAGGATGAAAGAGAGATATTAGCGGGGGATAGGGAGAGAAGGGGAAGATAGAGATATAGATGGAAGGTGAAGAGAGGGAAGAAGAGAGAGATGGGGAGAGGGGGTGATTGAAAAATAGATTGATATATATGGAGTGCAACAATGTGTGTGTTTAGGGGGGTGAGATAGAGAGACAAAAAATAATATATGGAGGGGGATATAAATATGGATGGAGGGTGGAGAGAGGCAGGAATATTTCTTTCACTAGATGGATTGATATAAGTGGAGATGGTGATTTATAATCCTATTTGATTATTTGCACTAGATGCATCAATTTTAGTGTAGATGTTTATTTCTAATTATATTTGATTACTTGCACTAGATGCATTGATTTAAGTGTAGGTGGTGATTTCTAATACAATTTGATTTGTTGCACTGAATGTGTTGATTTCAATTTAGATATGAATTTATAATTATATTTGATTACTTGCACTAGATGAATTGATTTCAATATATATGATTTCTAATCCTATTTGATTGTTTTCACTAAATGCATTGATTTCAGTGTAGATGGCAATTTCTAATCCTATTTTATTTCTTTGAGTAAATGCATTGATTTCAGTGTAGATGCTGGTTTGTAGAGAGAGAGAGAGAGAGAGTGGGTGATAAGGAAGATGGAGAGAGAGGGAGGAAGGAAAAAATGACGAAAGAGAGATATTAGCGGGGGAGAGGGAGAGAAGGGGAAGATAGAGATATAGATTGAAGGTGAAGAGAGCGAAGAAGAGAGAGATGGGGAGAGTGGGTGATCGAAAAAGAGAATGATATATATGGAGTGCGAGAGCATGAGTTTTTAGGGTGGTGAGATAGAGAGACAAAAAACAAGAGATGGAGGGGGATATAGATATCTTTGGAGGGTGGAGAGAGGGAAGAATATTTCTTGCACTAGATGGATTGATTTAAGTGGAGATGGTGATTTATAATCCTATTTGATTATTTGCACTAGATGCATTGATTTTAGTGTAGATATTTATTTCTAATGATATTTTATTACTTAGACTAGATGCATTGATTATTAAAGTGTAGGTGGTGATTTAGCTACTATTTGATCGTTCAAACCAAGGGTTCATTTCAATTTATACGTCGATTTATAATTATATTTGATTGTTTTCGCACTAGATGCATTGATTTCAATGTATATTATTTCTAATCCTATTTGATTGTTTTCACTAAATGCATTGATTTCAAAGTAGATGGCGAATTCTAATCCTATTTGATTGCTTTGAGTAAATGCATTGAGTTTAGTGTAGATGTTGGTTTCTAATCTTATTTGATTGCTTGCATTAGGTGCATTGATTTAAATGTAGAAGTTATTTTCTAATCTCATTTGATTGCTTTCATTAAATGCATTGATTTCAATGTATATGTTGATTTATGACTTGATGTAATTGGATATATGACGGTACATTAATTTTAAAGTGATTGGATTAACAATATGCATTGATTTTAGTGTAAGCACAAAAATTTATTGACAATGTACATTGATTTTTGTGTTATAGTAATTTAACCTATTAATATTGAAGAGCAAGAGAGACAAGGTATCATGTTTACTACTACAACTCGAGCTAAAGATTTAATTGGTTTATGATTTAAATTTTATTTTTCATATAATCCATATGAAAAGATAACAAAACTAACAAGGGTGGCAATAAGAATAGTAGAAGGAAATATTTTGTGATTGATCACAATGAAGACTATTTTTTACATGAGTACATTCTTATTATTCACATTTTCTATCTTTCAACACTATTATTGTCACTTTGCATTCAAAAAAAATATTTCATCATTTATCATCATTATAGTTATTAACAATATTTATCATCTCAACGAACTAAGGTAACTAAGAAAATTTAAAATTAAAATGACCAAGTTAATATCATAAATATTTATCATATTTAAAATGATTATATGAATATTTGATATATTTACATATTATTGATAGAATTAATCATATCTTCGATAGATTTTCCTTGGCATCAAATGACTGAAACCAGCCTAGGTCCATCTTAACTCTTGATCTATCAAGCGCCGAGAGGGTTCAAATCTCTCAAGGCGTAAGTCTTTTCTCAAGTTTTGCACTAAAAAGAGCTTTCGTAAATAAATACCATGGGCCAAATAGCTTTTGTTAGTAGGGAGAGAAGGGGAAGATAGAAGCAGCAGATGGAAGGTGAAGAGAGGGAAGAAGAGAGAGATGGATTTGTGGTTATTGACAAAGAATGATATATATGGAGTGCGAGAGTGTGTGTGCTTAGGGATGACGAGAGACAAAAAATAAGAAATGGAGGGGGTGGACAGGATATTGACAGGAGAGAGGGAAGAATGTGTCTTGGTAATTATATGGATTGATTTAAGCTCTAGACAGTGATTTTTAATCCTATTTGATTATTTGCACTAGATGCATTGATTTTAGTGTAGATATTTATTTCTAATGATATTTGATTACTTGCACTAGATGCATTGATTTCAGTGTAGGTGGTGACTTCTAATACTGTCTGATTTCTTGCACTGGATGTGTTTATTTTAATTTAGACGTCGATTTATAATTATATTTGATTGCTTGCATTAGATGCATTGATTTCAATGTAGATTATTTCTATTCCTATTTGATTGTTTGCACTAAATGCATTTATTTCAGAGTAGATGGCGATTTCTACTCCTATTTGATTTCCTTGAGTAAATGCAATATTTCAATGTAGAAGTTATTTTCTAATCTTATTTGATTGCTTGCATTAAATGCATTGATTTCAATTTATATGTTGATTTATGATTTGATGTAATTGGATATATGACGGTACATTAATATTAAAGTGATTGGATTAATTTTAAAATGATCATATTAATATTTGATATATTTACATATTATTGATAAAATTAATCATATCTTCGATAGATTTTCCTTGGCAGCACATGACTGAAACCAACCTAGATCCATCTTAACTCCGGATCTATCAAGCACCAACAGAGATCAAATATCTCGAGGTGAAAACCTTTCCTCAAGTTTTTCACTCAAAAATGAGGTTTGGTAAATAAATACCATGGGCCAAATATTAGCTAAAAGGGAGAGAAGGGGAAGATAGAGATATAGATGGAAGGTGAAGAGAGGGAAGAAGAGAGAGATGGGGAGAGGGGGTGATTGAAAAAGAGATTTATATATATGGAGTACGAGAGCGCATGTGTTTAGGGGGTGAGATAGAGAGACAAAAAAGAACAGATGGAGGGGGATATAGATATGGATGGAGGGTGGAGAGAGGGAGGAATATTTCTTGCACTAGATGGATAGATATAAGTGGAGATGGTGATTTCTAATCCTATTTTATTATTTGCACCAGATGCATCGATTTTAGTGTAGATATTTATTTCTAATGATATTTGATTTCTTTCACTAGATGCATTGATTTCAGTGTAGATGGTGATTTCTAATACAATTTGATTGCTTGCACTGAATGTGTTGATTTCAATTTGTGATATCGACTTATAATTATATTTTATTTCAAGAGCTAGATGCATCGATTTCAATGTAGATTATTTCTAATTCTATTTGATTGTTTGTATTTTAAATGTATTGATTTTAAAGTGTAGATGGTGATTTCTAATTTATTTGGTTGTTGATTACGTATTGATTTAGCAGTAGATGTTGGTTTCTAATATTATTTATTTTTCGCATTTAAATGCATTGATTTTCAATGTAGAATTTATTTTCTAATTTTATTTATCGCTTGTATTAAATGCATTATTTCACGTTACGACAAGAAAGTGAGATTGATATAAGAGCAGTAAATTAATTTTAGAGGAAGAAATAGAGATGGGGAGAGGGGGCGACGGATAAATAGATTGATATATATGGAAAGGCAGAGCGCGTGTGTTTAGAGGGTGCGGTATAGACAAAATAGATGGAGGGGATATAGATATGGATGGAGGGTGGAGAGAGGGAAGAATATTTCTCACACTAGATGGATTGATATAAGTGGAGATGGTGATTTATAATCCTATTTGATTATTTTCACTATATGCATCGATTTTAGTGTATATATTTATTTCTAATGA